>CM019171.2:3651484-3698333 GCA_009739505.2 Apolygus lucorum
GCTACGTGCTTTTGGTTTATTATTTTCAATAATAAGCCTTTGGAATCGAGCAAGAAAAAAAAATTGTTAACCCCCCCTCAAAATTTGATGTTTTACGTTTCAAGGTACGTAGAATACGAAAATCGAATAAAAAAATTTCCGTCCGTCCGCCGTACGCCGTACGCCGTACGCGGCACTTTTCTTAGCAACACTGGACCGATTTGGTTCAAATTTGGTATATGGGCTCCATTTGTGGTCCAATTGTGCCGCGAAGCTTTTGGTTGATGTAGGTCACTTCTAAGGGGTAAAAATTAAGGGTTGAAATTTTCAAGAGTGCCCTAGCTCGAAAACTCTCGAAATAAAGGTATCGTTTTTTCACCAATTTTAAATAGTACAGAATTTTTAAAAAATTTTGAGACCACCCGGAGCTCTGTAGGACAAACCGTTCGGTCCCTACGAGTATTTGAAGGTTATCCTTCGATAAAACAGAATCATGAGTGTGAATCGCAAAAGAGGTCTAATTGCCGTTCAAATTTTATCTGACTAAAATGCGATCGCTGTTCATTTCTTCGATTTGTATACAGTTTTGCCTTCTGCGTAACCAGTAATCAAATTTCCATATCAAGCTTTCTATTTTTCGAATCGAGTGTGAAGCGTTTAGTTCTTTCTAATAAACTTGATTGTGAAGGTGTGAAGCCATTATAGTGTGGTAGGTAGTACCTACCAATAGTTGGCAGGTAAAAAAAAAGTTGGTAGGTAAAACAATGTTTGTAGGTAAAAAACGCTGCAAATCATTGCTCACTGATCAGATCACTGATCAGCTGAGTGAGCTCCGAAGCCATTTTCAATGCTATTGAATGGAAGTGCTCTTCCAGGCGTCTCCAGCATTCGAGGAGATCTTCTTCACTCCTCACATCACTGAACAGCTGAGTGAGCTCCAAAGCCATTTTCAATCCTATTGAATGGAGGTGCTCTTCCAGGCGTCTCCAGCATTCGAGGAGATCTTCTTCACTCTTCAGATCACTGATCAGCTGAGTGAGCTCCAAAGCCATTTTCAATCCTATTGAATGGAAGTGCTCTTCCAGGCGTCTCCAGCATTCGAGGAGATCTTCTTCACTCTTCAGATCACTGATCAGCTGAGTGAGCTCCGAAGCCATTTTCGATCCTATTGAATGGAAGTGCTCTTCCAGGCGTCTCCAGCATTCGAGGAGATCTTCTTCACTCCTCAGATCACTGATCAGCTGAGTGAGCTCCGAAGCCATTTTCAATCCTATTGAATGGAAGTGCTCTTCCAGGCGTCTTCAGCATTCGAGGAGATCTTCTTCACTCTTCAGATCACTGATCAGCTGAGTGAGCTCCACAGCCATTTTCGATCCTATTGAATGGAAGTGCTCTTCCAGGCGTCTCCAGCATTCGAGGAGATCTTCTTCACTCTTCAGATCACTGATCAGCTGAGTGAGCTCCACAGCCATTTTCGATCCTATTGAATGGAAGTGCTCTTCCAGGCGTCTCCAGCATTCGAGGAGATCTTCTTCACTCTTCAGATCACTGATCAGCTGAGTGAGCTCCGAAGCCATTTTCAATCCTATTGAATGGAAGTGCTCTTCCAGGCGTCTCCAGCATTCGAGGAGATCTTCTTCACTCTTCAGATCACTGATCAGCTGAGTGAGCTCCACAGCCATTTTCGATCCTATTGAATGGAAGTGCTCTTCCAGGCGTCTCCAGCATTCGAGGAGATCTTCTTCACTCCTCAGATCACTGATCAGCTGAGTGAGCTCCGAAGCCATTTTCAATCCTATTGAATGGAAGTGCTCTTCCAGGCTTCTCCAGCATTCGAGGAGATCTTCTTCACTCCTCAGATCACTGATCAGCTGAGTGAGCTCCGAAGCCATTTTCAATCCTATTGAATGGAAGTGCTCTTCCAGGCTTCTCCAGCATTCGAGGAGATCTTCTTCACTCCTCAGATCACTGATCAGCTGAGTGAGCTCCGAAGCCATTTTCAATCCTATTGAACGCGGGAAGCTGGAATTTGAGAGGGAAGGTCAAGGGAGAATACAGATGGTGGTAGGTGCTATTCATGGAGAACCTGTGATCTATACAGAAGGGTGATCTATACAGAAAATAATAAACCTTTGAGCAATGATTTGCAGCGTTTTGTACTCTTCATTTTCCATTTCGATATCCTATAGGTACCTTCTCCATTTCATTATTTCAAGCATGAAGAGATTTTTCCTTATCGTTATCTAGTTAAATAAAATGATGAATGGTTTGGAGTTATCTGGTCTGGAGTTTGGAGTTTCCTTGCAGTACCTTGTAGTTCAAAATCAAATCAAAAGTTTTTTTATTCACTTAAATAATCATATGATGGTGTACATAGAACAAATAAAATTGTCGGAATAAATATTGCCCGTCTAAAGGCTGAAAGCCCGAGGCGACGGGTCAAGAGCAGCTACTCACGACGCCATAATTTCAAGATAAAACTAAGAAAAAAAAAAAAAAAATAGAAACTTGTAACAACCTCCAATGTTATATTAACTCCTGAGCTTGTGGTAACTTAGCAACGCTTGAATACGTGTGCTAGTTGAATAAATGAATATTCATTCTTCGTTTAACTTCTCAAGTCTGTCTCTCATTTACTTAGATTATGTTTTAATTGTAAAGTATATTACAATTTGGCGCACTCGGTCGGACCAAGATGGTTTTAATTGATCTACGTTTGGGAAAAATTGGGGGAGAGTGGGCGATCACCGCATTCCGCAACTTGCATACGTGGATTCCTCTCCCACCCGAATTCGGAAATATTTCACTCCATTCGCGGTTCCTAGAAGGTAAAATGGATCTCAGTGACGGCGATGATCGGAAGATAGTCACAGTCTCCATGAGTGAAGAAGATGTGAAGCGATACATGAGCTGGTCGCAGGGATCATCACGACGTGCTGATGAGATATCCTGTGCACCTCTGCAGCATTTCGAAGTTCAGCCAGCAAAACCTTCTTTAGGGCCCGAGTTGATCACAGCTATGAACATGGTGTTCGAATCTCACCAGAGGGGTTTGGTGGAACTCGTGGAGAGCCTGGTTGGCTCTCTGACAACATCATTCGGTAAGGCTATTAATGAACTAACTAATAATATTAATAGTAAACCCCATGAAATGTCCATAACCAAATTCGATGGATTGAGTGAGGATCCAGTTATGTGGATAAGGTTGTATGAGAGAGCTTGCTCCCAAAACAATTGGAACACCGATGAACTGAAAATAAATAATCTCGCTAATTGCCTAACATCCGGTTCAGTTGCTGAAAAATGGTATAGTTCCCGAATTCTGGAAGTGACTAGTACAATCTGGGAAGACTGGAAGAAGTCTTTCGAGCTGGCATTTGGCCAAAATCCCATTCAGTTAGTGGCGGATGCCTTGGAGTATCATTACGATGGTGGTGCTCTGATCGAATTCTTCTATGAGAAGCAGAGGACGTATACTGCTAGGGCTAGGATCTTTGCCTGATAGATCATTCAACTTGTTAGTTTTACATGGCATGCCAACCTACATGCAAAATCTCATTCTGGGCAATGGAACAGACATTAATTCGCGAGAATCATTCAGGCAATCCCTGGAACTTCTGAAACCCATACCGCACCAGAATACGAGCAGTACCAAACTACACAAGAAGACTACGTTTGCCTCTCCGAAGTTATCTCCAATGAATGCAAGTTCGAAGCAACATGAGATGGAAGAGATGATGAAGATGGAAGCAAGAGAACCCTCCTTTGAGTAATCTCAACGTAAGTGATTGTCAATCCCATTCAGATGTTTTCTCATCTTACTTGCCTAGTTTTTGCTCTGGTAATTCCCCACCAATTCACACATTACTGCTAAATAATGTTGAAGTCAAATCACTCCTTGATTCAGGAGCTATGGTGAATTTAGTTTCAAGAAAATTAGCACAGGATAGACGTTGGAATTTTATTACAGAGCATAGAGATCTAAGGGGCTTCAATGGGACTACACAGAAAGTGTCTCAGGCTATCAAGCTGGTGGTGAAATTAGGAAATTCGCTGGTTGAGTCCAAAGCCTATGTATTGGAAAATCTTCCTTACGAAGCTATCATAGGTTGGCCAACTCTTCGGGGTTTGGGCCTCCAGCTTATGAGTTCTGAAAGTAACGATCAAATTGTTGGTGCAGTTGAAGTACGAGCTAAAAATATGATCTATTCCAAGAACGATGTGGCACATCTGTTTCCAAAGCAGATTTCAGGAATGTCAGGTCCTTGCAGAGAAATACAATTTTCCTTAAAATCTGAATCGCCCATCGTCAAAGAAAAACCTTACAGGCTCACAAGGGAAAAATTCAAATGGGCTCAAGAAAAAATCAAGGAGCTTTTGAATAAGAATATTATTCGACCATCTGAGTCTCCCTACGCAACTCCTTGCGTCATAGTGCCAAAGGAAAATGGTAGTTTTAGGCTATGTCAGGATTTCAGGAAAATTAATGAATTGACCGAACTGGACCCATTTCCTTTCCCTTTGATTGACAATATCATTTCAAATTTTGGTGGATGTACATATTTCACTAAATTGGATCTCAAAGATGGCTTTCATCAATATCCACTTACAGAGGACACCAAATTTCATACCGCTTTCGTACTTCCTTTTGGCCATTATGAATACAATAAATTACCCTTTGGTTGGAAAAATTCGCCTTCCAAATTCCAAAGATGCATGGTTGAAGCTTTAGGCCATCTACTTGAGGATCCCCTCATTTGGGTATACATCGATGACGTATCGTGGGGGGATACACGAAGGAGGAGTGTGCATCCAAACATTTCAGGTTGTGAAGAAGCTAACCCAAGAGGGCTTGCAACTAAATCTAGAGAAAAGCCTCTTTTGCCAAAGTAATGTAACCTTTTTGGGACGGAAAATTGATGGTGAAAATAAAACTACAAAAACAGAATCAGTCGAGAAAGTTAAGAATATGAACCGACCCTACAATCTCCATACCTTACGAGTCTTCACTGGGCTCACGGGGCACTTCAGAGCATTCATACCCAACTATGCTAAGATTGTGAAACCGTTGGATCATTTGAAAGAGAAGGGAGTGGAATTCCAATGGACGGATGATTGTGAGAAGGCATTCAAAGCATTAGTTGACTAAAATAACGTCAAATCCGATTCTCCAACTACCAGACTTGGCGCTTAAATTTTGAGCTCTGTGTAGATGCCTCGAACTTCGGTTGTGGTGCTATTTTGTACCAGAGAGATAGCTCCAAACCTAGGAAGCTTCAGTTGCGAGTAATAGGTTATTTTTCTTATTCCTTCTCTAAGCCCGAGCTTAATTACTCTGTGACAGAAAAAGAAGGCCTTGCCGTGATAAAAGCCATACAGTACTTCCAATCCTATGTGGACGGTCGTGAATTTGTGGTTCATTCTGATCATCAAGCACTGAGCCACATTATGAATCTCAAGGAACCGAAAGGGAGAATGGCAAGATGGCAGATTTTCTTACAGGGTTACAATGTCAAAATTAATCATCGAAGAGGAGTCGAGTTAGAAGATGCGGATGCCTTGTCTAGACTCTGTGTCAACTCATCGAACAGTGAACAGCAGCTCAATCAAATAAACCTGATTTTGCGAAGCGAAGATGGGCGAATTTTGGCTGAACCAAAGGACATACGAGATATTTTGAGAACATATCACGATGATCCTGAATCAGGAGGACACGACGGGTTTTGGAGAACTTATCTGAAAATAAAGAAGAGGTTTCTATGGCCTAAAATGAAAAACGAAATTCTAAAGTACGTAAAAAGCTGCCATGAATGCCAAATTCTGAAATTTAAATTCAAACCTAAACCCGACTCAATGATTGTTCCAACATCTGTAACTATTCCGTTCCACACAATCCATTTGGACTTCGGAGAGCTGTCAAAGAAATCTGAGGGCCAGGGGACTACAAAATATTTCCTAGTTGCGGTAGACGAATGTTCCAAATTCACGTTCTCGAAAAGCATGAGTGAGACAAGTGGAGCTGTCATCAAATATTTAGAGGGGCTTCCCATCATAAGCCAAGTCCAGAAGATAGTGACGGACAATGGGCCTCAGTTCACCTCAAAAGCTTTTCAGAAATTCACGACTGAACGAAGAATTCGACTGGTTCATTGTGCACCGTATCATCCTGCCGGCAACGGTTTGGCTGAACGGAAAATTCGAGACCTGAAGCAGTTTCTGAGCATGTATCCTCGTTTCAGAGGAGGCTGGAAATCATGTTTGGAGGCAGCAGTGAAACACTCAAACAGGTCACATTCTTCAGGAATTGGGTGCTCACCTCATTTCAGGGCTTTTGGGCGGATCTTCCCTATTCCCAGCGGATGAAACTTACAACATCACCCAAGATATGCTCGAAGAAGTGCCATATACTGACGAGGACCGAGAAAATATTCGAAAAGGATGAAAGAAAACTTCGATCCTCGTCATCCAAAGAGAACTCCAGTCCTAGAGGTTGGTGAGAAGATACTGGTGCAATGTGGGTGGGACAACAAAACTCCTATAGTCAAAGGTCCCTACTCGATAAGAAGAATAACATTGATAGACGGATATCCTAAGACTATTCATTATGAGGACCACGCGAACAAAGAGCAAGTTGCTGCCATCAAAAATGTTGTTAAATATTTTCCTAGATCGGACGAACAATTCCAAGTGGGGGGGAATGTAACAACCTCCAATGTTATATTAACTCCTGAGCTTGTGGTAACATAGCAACGCTTGGATACGTGTGTTACTTGAATAAATGAACATTGATTCTTCGTTCTCAAGTAGAATTCTGTCTCTCATTTAGATTATGTTTTAATTGTAAAGTATATTACAAGAATTATCGTCAGCTTTCTTGGCAATTACCAAGCGAATCAAGCGTTCTTGGAGACAAAGCAGTTGCAATTCTCTTCCTCACACTGGCTGCATGGCACACAGGAGCTTCGTATAAGAGATGTCGAAGCATGCTTATTTTCAACAATATTTAAGTTGAGTGAGCCAGTTGAAACATGTGTCTCAAATTTCTATGGCAAAATAGATGTAGTATTGATGGCCTTGAGGGAGGCACTGCAGCGGATCGTTATAATTGTCGACTACCAGGTTTATTCTCGCAATCAGCAGCGACCTCGGCACCGTCGCAAGCAATACATGAATCTTCAGAAGTAGAATCACACTGAGGCACTGTGGAGTGAGAGCAAATGTAGAAGCGGACCGGCTGGTAAAATCAGGTGCTCAGAAAGCTCAGCTAAGGATCCACCACAGTCACTGCTCACTTCTAAAATACAAATAGCATTATGGTGGCTACGAGTGCGGGGAAAGTCTGAGTGTGCCTCACCACAGAGGATGGCCAAATTCCACTTACTCTACTAAGGCGAATATCAAGTGCTCTGTTCAGGATGCAGACAGGACGACTACCTTCAAAAGTATTTTACTAGATTGATGATTGTCGAGTCGCCAATGTGCCAATCATGTGAAATGGGCCCCCGCCACCTCATGTAGTACACACCACAGGATGGGGTTGGCAGATCCTCATCAGAAGAAACATCGTATGCGAGGTACAGGCCATCCAGTAAAAAACGGGCTAAAAAATCATCACCGAACCCATGTATACCGAGTATGATATGATTTTGGATTGAGATGCCCTAACTACGAAAGCAGCATCACTGGAAGCTACTAGGTCACTGTAGATTGCATCGATACCCGTGAGAAAGCAAACAGCAATCACGGGGGATTAACCAAGCTGTCAACATCCCACGTTTCCGCTACATGTTCTCCAAGCCTGGTATCGATCATCCAGGGACTGCCAGAGGTCCACATAGTAACGTAGTCCGTACTAAACGAATGATTTATCTTTAATTATCAGTGGACTAATTGGAAACAAAATTACGTTATTATTCATCCCTCTTCTTTCTGATTCTTGAAGGAATGTACAGGAACGATTCGTCTACCGACTTACGACACCTACTTATGATTAAGCAAACAACGGATAGCAACCAGGAAAACCGATTCGAGGGAATTAGATTCGAATTAGAATCGATATTATATCGATATAGATATCGATATAGATTCGAATTAGAATCGAATTAGATTCTGTAATTAAGAGGTTAATTACAGAATCTTCAGTTGACGTCAAAATTTTCTTAAATTTAGAACATCACAATCTAAATTCAGACCACAAAATGTTCCATACTTATCCTTCAAAAATTCAGTAAATAAGTTCAAATTTATGGGATGTACCCACCAAAATATTCTGGATGATAGAATAGGTTTAAGATTTGTTGGAGTTTCAAAATCCATCAACAAACGAATGGTATCACGCATCAAGATGACGAGAGGATGTCACCATCTCCATCTCCACACCATGAGATTACCATAAATTCAATAATGTTTGCCATCATGTTGCCTTCGACAGCAATAGAAGTTGCAGAACTATAACCATAACTATTGTGCAATTTTAACAAAATATAATCCTCTCGGTGCCTTCATGAGCTATCACAAATGATGCCACCATTAACACAAATTTCTTCGATACTTTAGACATCTGGTCCTTGAATTTGGCCCTAATTCAACTCAGTCAGAAAAGACTCTCCCAGACTCCGTTAATAGTTGTAGCCTGCCCACACAAGACGTTTTTCGACGAGCTTTAAATCCACCTTCCTGTTCGTAAGGTACCTCCCCGTTTTACAAGAAGAATGCACGACCTTTCAACTTGAAGGAGATAAGTTATCATTAAGAGCCCAGAAATAAATACAGGCCGTTGGAGCCCTTCACCAGTATTTCAATCTGGGTGACGGAAACATTTCATTTTAAACCCTCTCAAACAACGGAACTTCTCTCTGAATTTTATATTTCCTCGATTTTCACATATTAGATATTTAATATAGTGGGTTATCATATGAAAAGATGGTTTCCAAATGTATAAGAAATCACACATTGCCACAATAAATAATTTATTTATAAGTTTATATTTATAAGTTTGGACAATTTGACAATGGTGAAGAACGGTGAATTCTTAGGAGATTGCCAAATTGATAGCTGAGTTCTAGAAACTCATAAATATTATGAGTAAAAAAAAGAAACGATAATTATGAGTAGAAACTCATAATTAGTATGAGTTTCAAGAACTCAGCTATCAATTTGGCAATCTCCTAAGAATTCACCATTCTTCACCATTTTCAAATTGTCCAAACTAAAATTCAGGGATCCTATAACCATTCTCAAGACTATAACGAGTGTCCGAACTCAAATCTGAATTTTCCAATTTTCCAGAAATCATAATGGAGAAATAACTAATTCGTCAGTCTAATCTTCAGTATAATTTTTTCATTATTGGAATCAATTTCAATTCATCAGACTCGACTTCACAAAAATCATAATATGATGAGAATATTATTCTCATGTTTACTATCAGTTTCTTGAGCTCAGATCTGAATTGACCAATTTCCTTGGAATGCATCTTAAGACACAGTATACTGGAATTGAAAGGGAAATTCCCATAATAAGAAGTGCTCTCTCGACGGCTTGGCAATGTCTTTACATCAAAAGCTCGCCTCCTGTAAGCTACTTACTCAATAACTAACAACCCAGAAGAAACATTAGGTTTTCCTTTAGTTAAGCTGCTTATATTGCTTCAGAAGGTCAAATGCGAAGTAGGAGAAGCTGAATTCAGTTAGCGATATTCAGTGTATTTCTTTGGGTATTGGCATCAATTTCGATCAAACACATCCATCTTCATAAAACTCTTGGACTATTTTCATTTTTACTATCAGTTTCTTGAGATCGGATCTGACCTAACAAACTACCCTAGAACAGAGGTAAAGAAGCTGTATGCTGAAATTCAACAGAAATGGCCCGGAAGAAGTAGGATGTACTCGACATGCTTGATAATCAAAAATCAAGAGGAATCAGTCATTTTTCGTTTTTAGGTAAAGTACTACTTATGTTATTACAGTTGGGTGAATCCAGAGAAGTAGGAGTAGGTGAATTCATTCAACCACCACAGTAAGACGACGTAATGCTGAATTGGAAATATAAACTACTAGATGCGAGCGTGCTGCTTCATACAGAACAAAGCATGTGTTGACCACCAAAGATGAACTGAGTTCCTTCATATATCATCCAATTTGTACAATCAGAGAGTCGAATCGTTAGTGAGATCGTTTTTTCGAGAACAATACTCAAAGACGATTGAAAGAAAAGGATCCTTTTTTCGGGGCCATGATTTAAATTAACCCCGCCCCGCCACTCCAGGAGGCCCTAATTGGTAATGGATGTTTAATTCAATGAGATGGATGTCTCTTTAATTGACCCCAATCCTCTCCTTACAGAGACCTTGAAGGATATACCATCCTTTAACTCGCCCCGTCGATCCTCAAGTTTAGGCCCTTCGGATCACGACCCATTCGTTCCAATCAGCTCTAATCAGACATCGTTAATTACCCGTGGACGGACGTAGATGAACTGTTCCGAGTCAGTGGAACTCCCTCTTCGATTGATGCTCACCAATTCTCGATACGTCTAGACGCTGTCTAGCTTTTCCCACGGGTGTTCGCGTGGTTTTAACTCTGTATTGTCAACATTCACGTCCGCATCCAAGTCCATTCTTCAATTTCAAAATACTGTTCTTATTGTTGTGAACCATCACTGAGACAAATTGCATTGCACCGCTGTTATGATTTTCCAGCTGATCTGATTGCAGCATTCTGCATACATCTGATATTGTACACAATGGATAGGTTAGGATAAGTATCCAATCAGATATTGCAAATCAGCATGAAATCTGATTACATTCATATATGCTGTTACGATCTCAGAGTGTCAGAGGGACATTTGCCATGAAAGGAACGTTCATGAAAGTACAAGAAAAAAGTTACCTTACACGGCTGATCTGACCTCCTCAGACGCATACTCCCAGTAGCCTCTAATTGCAGCGCACTGAGGAAATAAGCTTTATAGAACACTCAGCTTCTCCAACATACAAACTTTCGGTGATTCTCGAACATTGTTTATACAGTAAAGAAAATACAGCAGAACAGCAACGTTATCGTTCAGGACAGCTTCAAGTTTTAAGGTGGTACCTAAGTATTAGACGGAAAAATTCGTTATATTCATATTCCGATTAAGTTATTGACAATTACCTACTTATCAATTGCTGTACGTCAGCATGCAAGATTAAGTCAGATTCAACGATTAGCGGCGAACCATCCGATGTCCAGATACCTCATTTCACTCTTGTTTCTTCGGTTCCTTGGTCCTACATTGATGCAGTTTGAAATCTCCAGAATCCTTTTCTTCAATTACCCATTTGTGATCCAACATCCTGATGATGGAGGACCCCAACAGGAGACGGCTATGCTAACGACCCGCAGGAAAAGGACAAAGGGACCCACCGGTGCGTCACTTCCGCCAGGAGACCGGACTTGTGAGCTTCGGGCGCCTCAAAGGAAGCGCCTTTTGGAAGTCAGCTCAGGACCGAACGTGGTTACCTCCGTCGTATTCTACATGTCAAAGAAGTCCTGTCGGCCGGGAGTCGTGTCTGTTGCCAATTCCGCTGAACAAGGTCATGATTTAGCGCTTAGTTTCACGATCGATGACAGCTTTCGGTCTCAGCTGACCGATAGTGGAACAGAAACTATACCTACCAAACGAACCATTTCTTACAAGAATGCCCGAAGTTGATATACTTAGGCGATACATAACGTGGAGTTTTATACTAAACTGAACCCAGTTGCCTTAACGGCCACACTGAGCGCTGAACTCCTTATTTCCCCATCAATATTTGCAACGTTTCACTACCATGAAGGTAGAATCAATAATTTTACAGGCATTAGAACTGGTACAGGTCTTTGATCTCCGCTGGGTCCTGGCCTCTCATTCTCGTGTACCGTGGTACTTATTCAGTTGTATAGGTCATCTCTGGCAGTTGTTATACAAAATTGTGTTTGGATTTTCGAAATATAAATGAGAATATTTTTTGGTGCGGAAGAAAATTACAAACTATTTATTTTGTAAAAATATAGCACCTGTCGTTGCAACCAACAACTAAATAGTCGTAACAGTAAAAATGGCAGCACAGCAACATGTCTGTCTGGGAACTTCCATTAGGTCCTTGTTCATCATCCGTCGCTTTTCCTCCTCTTCTTCCACTAAAATGAAATGAAACGCACCTCTATCGGTGATCTGAATAGGACAACTTTTTTATTGACAACCTACAAGCTGTTACACACGAGTATTTTATATCTGCCCGTTTTCGCAGTATTTATCAAGATTATGATCAGTGCTTTGGCACCTCCAGTTGAGGCATTATTTAATTTAAAGATAGGTATCCACAGTCATGGTCTCGTTTTTGGTTGATTATTTTCAATAATGAGCCTTTGGAATCGACCAAGAAAAAAAAATTTTTAACACCCCCTCAAAATTTGATGGTTCACGTTTCAAGGTACGTAGAATCCAAAAATCGAATAAAAATTTGGCCGTCCGTCCGCCTTACGCGGCACTTTCCCCACTTAGCATTGACCGATTTTGATGAGATTTGGTATGTAGGCTCCATTTGGAGTTTAGTTGTGCCCCGAAGATCTTGGTTGACGTAGGTCACTTCTAAGGGTTCAAAAATGAATTTTGAAATTTTGAAAACGCCCTAACTCAAAAAATTTTGACATAAAGGTATTGTTTTTCCTTCAATTTAAGATTATATAGAATTTTTAGAATTTTTTGAGACCACGCGAAGCTCTGTAGGACAAATCGTCCGCTCCCTACGAGAATTTAAGGGCTGGACGTACGATAAATCAGAAACACGTGTGTGAATCGCAAAAGAGGCCTAATCTCAATTCAAATTATAGCTGACCGAAATGCGATCGATGTTTTTCTTCATGTTGGATGGTTGGTGGCTTTGCAGACGAGTGATCAATATAGAAAAATAATAAACCATTGTGTAATAATTTGCAGCGTTTTTCCATCCTATATGAATCTAACTTGATCGTTCGGGGATGGAGAAAAATTTCATCAAACACCTATCTTTGGGTGTCTTGAAACCTCTCTTCTTGTGTTGAACCTGCCTTCTTAAATCATATCAAATGCCACATTATTTCCTAATGGTGAATAATCATTGATATGCAACTTCATACGTTTTCTAGCTTCTGGTTTGGTTTTGGTATGATAAGTAATGAACCTATGATATTTTCTCACGCTAATGATAATGATATTTTCTCACGCTAGAACCTACAGCCTCACGTACCACGATGCGATGTTTTACTGCATGGACTCACTGTCACGTATCGAGTGACTCACTCAGAAATTTGCTTGGAAAAATGATATGCCCACGAACTTTCCAGATGAAGGGAATGAGGAAGATAAGACTTTTTCCCACAGCGTCATTTTTGCCTTGTAAGCTACGACTTTATTTGGTTTGCTCGATGAACCCTAACTGTACTGTGTGTGTACTTCCTGTGGGGCTCTCATTACCACAAGTTCACAACCTTTAGTAACACGAAAATTGTTAAGGGAAATGCTTCGTGCAAAAAGGGTCCTTAACGCCGCATTTGGCAATTTTTTTTCCAAAGTTTTTACGTTTTCTGGACATCCCACACTTGCGCGTCCTTAGAAGATTATTCTGAGATGAAAGAGGAAACCACAAAACAGATGGAAAAAATAACCACATATAAATCCGTTTTGGTTCTGAATCCGAATCCACTGTGTGTATATGACAAAATTTTGACTACCCTCGATTTCCCACTAATTTGCATGGTACTTTTTTTTCGAAGCAGAAATCTACCTAGTTGTTCACTACATTGCGAAAGCTTTGAAATTGGAGTTTATGAGGAAGGAAAAGGAGGATTATTTACTGAAAATAAGGTGCATTCTGGGAATACCTCTAGCGCGTAGCCTAAAACAAAATTCTCAAGCGATTAAAAATTTCAACGTTTTTTTTCCATTAGCTCGAAACGGGAAGAATTATCAAGAAGATTTTTTTTTAACGGAGTGAAGAATTGAACGATGTAATTAGTAGTTGTTCCATTATGAAATTGGTAGAGGTACAAATTGACGGAGAAAAGTCAGCGTTTTAGCTGAGTCACTAATTCCGTGCGGATTCTGACTTTCAACGTTCTTCATTCCTTGCATTTTCTGGGAGTCGAGTTGGAAAGGTGAGTGAAGCAATCCCAGTATAGCGCTTCTGACCCTTTCTGATTACAGTGATCAGAAAACCTTGAGTCATTAGATGCAGTGCAATCATCCAACCTAGCGCCCTGTTAAAAAGTTCCCACTGAATTAGAGTTCCCATCGGACCTCGCAGGATGTCCTGGGTCTGATCTCTGCGGAATCATCCTCTGCAGGCGTTCTTCTCATTCCACAGCCTCATCAGAGTTGTGGAGTATCGTGGGAGAAGAGCCCGAAACCAGATAGATTTATTATATCTACTTAGGTCTCCTATCGGCCTCTGAATTACACTAGAGGTGCTTTACCTGGGATGCGTTATTATGAATTTATTGCGCCAGATGGTCTGTTTATTCATAACCCTCCCTGCATGCACTAGATTTACCTGTCAGATAGTTACACGGTGTTTATCAAGGCTTCCATGGAATCATTTCTATTTACAACATTCTTGATTATTTACCCTGAAGAAAAAGTAGGCACCTCTACGTAACGATCTTGTGTCCTCTTGTCTTATTTCTTATATATTATAGTACATATTTCCATGTAGTGTAGAGAGGTCAGCCCTGACACTGAAAATTGCAGGTAATTCAATTTTAACAGTACGTATACCTAAATAGCATGTTTATACATGTACTACAATATCATTGTATTGAATAAATCTGCTTAGCCTTCCATCTCCCCTTCTCACATACCATGGGAAAGTACGGTATCTATCAAGGTACAGGGTTGGTTAACTTCGGTAATAATTATCACCTACAAGATGTATAGCTCTTGCCCTTTCGCCCTTTACCACAACCACCTTCCTCATTACAGGTAGACTCAGACGGCGACACCAATTAGCTCTGTCTCCCGGCCCACACTACACCCCTCCTTCCCTTTGATAATTCATTAGGGTCCTCCCTTAGCACGTTCGTTTCCTGTGAAAGTGTTTGACGAGTCCACGCAATTAACGTTACCATCGGTAAATTTATTGTTAACGTTAAGTTTCGGGTTTCTGTATTCAAAATGTCCTTGTAGAGGGATTCAAATACGAATATATTGTTCTGCAGAGAAGATAGATTGAGAATATGTGGTTAATGTAACTATAAACTGATTCTCTTGATAACTCTAGTTACAAACTTGATTCCTCAATCAACGTTGATAAGGACAGCCTTGTTTATGATGAAGGAACCATCCAAATTTTGCAACTCCCATCAAAATCGGTTCAGCAGTTTGGGCTTCCATAGGGTACAAATGAACAATTAAACATTAAGGGGAGTTAGCTGGCAATGAAAACAAAAAATCGATCTTGGGTTTAATTTTAAATTATTATACACAATATTGCGGTCTTTTTAGAAAAAATCATGAAAATCGGACTGTTGGAAGTATTTTAATAAATTCCCTGAAGTTGGGTCTCAGCGCGGTGCTGCGTAGGTGGTTTAGACAATATCCATACTTATCGGTTTATCTTCTTCTTTTTATTTACATACACTTTCATTCCATGGATGTAACAACAACATGGAAGGGAAATTATCATAGATGAAAAAGAAACAGCATGTAGACAGGACAGTCCAAAAGAGAGCCACGCGAGGTTCCTAGAGACCACGGGAGATCAACTTTTACAAAAACGGCTCTCCTGTAAAATTACATTTCTCGGTACTTCGGTACATGTACCTCCCACACCGTCAGATTACAACCAAATTTTTACACAGTGCTCGCAGATATGTCAGGAAGAGTCTGTGCCTACGAAATTGCGAAATATTACTTTGGACGGTTTTCATGATTTTCTAAGTCCTCAAAAAACCGGATGATTTCCAAGGTTGTATTTGAAAAGTGCTTAAAAATCAGGAAATCGATATATTTTTTGAAACCATAGGCACAGACTATTTATTAAATAGTTATGAACAACGGATAAAAATTTGAAAATGATAACTTGAATGGAGTTCATGCAACAGGTACCGAAGGATCGGTGAATTTTCAAAACAAAAAATATTTGTAAAAGATTTTTAGTTTTTTTTAATCGCCGAAATTTAACCAAATTAGGATGCAGTAATCCTGAGTATGTCCAGAAAACGTATTAAAAATTGGGAACCGATATGTCAAGAGGGAGGGACACTGTACGGCAGAGAAGCTAAGAAGGGCCAAATCCAGGCGGCTGGCTGGCTAACTCCCCTTAATTATTATGTCATAGAAGATACATTGTATTGTAAGTATGTACAATCGAACGTGGCTGTTGAGTGAAACTATTTATCTTTTTATCCTACCACCATTGAAGCTGGCAACAGATCGAAGAATTGACCCTACAAACGCGTGATCTTCGTGTCTTCTAACAGTTTGCCAGAGGTCACTGGGTTAGGCTAATAGGATCAGTTTGGGGAGTTTCTATCTTCCTCTTGATCTTCCTAAGTTTGCGAGTTTCGTAGGAACAATTTGAGCTAGGCCAATCTAAAATTCTTCAGCTAGCAAGTTTTTGGTAATGCGTAGAGAAAACTTACAAACTTTCTGATGGTGCTGGGCTTTTTCTTGATTTGAGGTGGTTGTGGTACAGTTATCAATCCATAGCTTCACTGCTCCAGCTCTTCTCTCTTTCTCATGCTTTTAGCGTGGAACTCTGCCTCAATATTTAAAATTCTGTTTTTGATAGGTTCTACAACTTTGGCAAACTTTAATGTTGTTTTTTCCACACTCTGTAACTCCTTATCAAGGTGGCTCTAACATTCTTCTGGAGGTCCTTTAACCTCGAGTTATGTAGTGGACCCGTTAGAGCCGTGACAAATTATATAAATGAAGAAGTAGAGCACTTCTAGTTATATTGAACTTGATTACGAGGCATTATCGGAAATTTTGAACCATCACTGGATTTCCCAGGATTTTCTGATTTGGATACCAATACGGAGGCTGGATGAGGTACGAGTACTGGAATCCTTTAGTCATGTTGCGATATTCAGCATAGGCTGGCGTCCCCTGAGCCCACTTCTGTGTGTACGAGGCTACTACAGTGCTGGTACCTACTAGTGACACCTCGAGTCACCAGTATAGAGACCTGTGACAAGTTCTATAAATACCCAGTAGAGCACTTATAGTTATATTGAACTGATATTCAGGAATATTTCTATCAATTTCATTCAGAAAATCCAAACAACAATTAGCTAACTCTCCATATGCATTTGTTTGGTTCACTCTTGATGTACGTTGATTCTCAAAACCGCCACTATGTTGTTTTCCATGTCGTCGTTTTGTCATAATGTTGATGGAAAATACGTTGTCTTTTGGTAAAAAAATCTACCCCAATTCGCAGTGGTACTAAAAACTGCTGGCTACTTGAGCTCTATTTAGGAATCTTGTCATCTTATTGTTGAATTGACAATAACGAAAAGCTTGAAAGCTCCTCACAAATGAAAATGATTGGAAGCAACAAAGGACATTGTCGACCCCCCCCCCCCCCACAATTTATTTGAATAAAAAAAAATGCTTTGCCATAACATAATATTGAAACTGTAGTCACATGTCAATGTGTTCCGGAACAGAGCATGCCAAAAGACTGATTAGGCGTTTTGTATTCGATGAAAATTCCCTTGAAGCTCAACTTTGTTCATTTTTGTTGTAAAAAACTCAGTTTTAAATAGGCATACGTGACTATGACTAACTTGATAAAACGCTCAGAGTGCATTTGAGGGCAGTCAGTATCCTGTTTATCCGCTAAAAGAACGAATGGAAAGTCCAGCCGACCAATTAGGGCAGCTTTTTCTCCTGCCTGGAACTGCCCGCCCACTCTTGTGTAGACCCCGACCACTCTACCCTTCGCGTCATAACGCCCTAACAATGCCCCACTCAACCTCCCCTAGGCAGCCTAATGCCTCTCATATTGCTGCCTCTTTTCTTTTCAACTCCTCATTTGCGCTCATCCGGTGGCTGGAGTTGAAAATGAAGAGGCCGACCCCTCTCCACAGTCCATATCCTCTTGCGTTTACTCAACAAAATAACAATTACCTGTACACTTGTAACCAGAGGCGAATTTTCGAGACAAACAGAATTTTCGACCATGGAGAGATGAAAGGAAATTGATAGTTCGAGAAAGTAGGTAGTAACAGAGAATTGTACGAACGTACTAGTGCCATAGTCGATTGTGTGAGAATTTTCGCAACATGACAACAAATTCCATGGGAATTAATACATCGTTGAAATTTGAAGTTCATAAGTTGATGAAATGTCGTCGGATTTCTGTTAATGATCAAGGAAACGCCTGATGACGGTAACTTGTCTCCTGTTCATCATCTCCAACACTCCCTGTAGTCTTGGAATCCCCTACAAACAGGAGTGGTCATAAGGAAGTTGTACCGATCAGTTGTTTTACCAATGAACTAAAAAATCTCTCTCCTCTATATCACGCTAGAACATTTAAGAAGGGTAATGAGAGTGATCGTTGCAGTCACATTACAGGCAGTCACGAATTAGCTCCCGTTCTTTCCAAGATTAGGTATGGTTATATGGTTATTGCTTTAATATTCGTTGACTAATTAGGTGAACTTGACGTTTTACATCCATTTTGTACTAAACACAAAATGCAGAAATTATTAAATAAGTTACATGGTTTATGACACATTCTCCCACCCATCCTGGAGTGCCCAAATGATGTTCAAAGCCTATTGCTGAACATCAGCATATGTGGTTAAGGAAAGTAGATCAATGAAGAGCAACAAGTTTAATACATCCGATCGAAAGTTTTTAAAAATTACTATTGGCTTTATTTGGATTATAAAGCCGTTAAATGTTATTTACTATATTTAGTTAACTATACATCGATACATTAAAGCGCAAAGGCGCTATGTGCATTTATCTTTCAAATTTTTAATTTTTTTTAGTTTCAGAAAACTCAAATTTAACAAAACTATTATTGACCTTTTTGATGATTATAGCTTGAACATTTTTTGAAGAAATTAAAGAGTTCATTGTAATAAGCCATATTTTAGGAATTGTACACTGGTGAAGAATTCATTTGCGTTTTTCTCAAAACTCCGTTTTTGGACATAGCGCCTTTGTGCTTTAAGGTATCTACATTTTTTATTTGGATTATACAGTCGTTACTTATATTAGTCGTTATTTATATTTACTTAACAAGTAGATCGAAAGTTCTATGATATGGTTCTGTAAGTTCCTTTCTAAGAGCCTGGAGATTATAGGATTATCTAGAACATTGTGCGCAACTTTCGATGGAAATGAACTCATTTCGTTTATTTATTTCCCAAAATATGGGAGGTTTTAGTTTCGGAATGAATTTTCATCCCATACTTCACTTGAGGTAGTATCACTTGAGGTGGTCTTCTTTTACCATCCGTTTTGATATGTACCTACTTCTTTAAACCAAATATGTTGAAGAGGACCTCAAGTTTAGACTACTTGGAAAAGTACTCGTACAATGATGTATACACCTTCTTGGATATGCGATCGTAGTGCACAAGCTGTTAGTGAATACATATAAAATTGTGAGATTCTCGCCAATTCGTATCTCCCGCTTCGAAACTTGGGGATCGATCCGAGATTGATATTCCACCGAAATCAACTGATCGGCCAGTTTTTCGGCCCATTTGCGGCAGCAGAATCGACTCATCAGTCGTGAGTTCGTGGCTTGAGAGAAAAACGCCGTGGAAACGTTCAGTGAGTATGCTGCAAGGACTCTGAAGGGCGAGAAGGCTTAATATTTCATGGACAAGGGCTCGTGGAAGGGGTTGAAGGGATGAGGAGTAGGAGGCTGTATATCTAGTCTGCTGCGAGTGGCCACTTGAGCCTCCCATGCATCAGCCACCAGACCCCGCCTCTACAATCAGGCGAACTCCCTTCTGATGAACGCGATTCACTCGGCTTGAACCGTTTGAAACCGATAATATTGCTAAGTTGCTATGGAACTTGTCATAATATGTTTTGGAAGTAATAATAATGTATCAATTTTACAGGAGACAGTAAAAACTTTAATAAAAAAAGCGCACTAAGTTATGGTTTAACTGTTTGACGGTTGAAATTTTTCTTGGAAGAGTCTCCACTCTATAAACCTACTTACTTCAACATAATAAGAATTATTTATGTATTTTATTTTAAAACATTAACTAATTTATGTTAATTTATTACTATCTGCCAACCCTTGTAACGGCCTTAGGCTTTATACAACAACAAAATTCATTCATAAAAAACTTTAGGCGTCACTCAAAGGCGCTATGTCCAAAAACGGAGTTTTGAGACAAATACAAAAGAAGTTTTCACCAGTGCACAATTCCTAAAATCTTCAATTTCTTCAAGAAATTTTCGAGCTATCATCTTCAAGGTCAATAATAATTTTGTTAAATTTAAGGTTTCTTAAATTTAAAAAAAATTAATAAAAATTTGAAAGATGGATGGACAAAGCGCCGTTGCGCGTATCGATGTTTTAGAACCACAATCAAGATTTGAAGAAATACACACGTTCCACCGGATTCGAAGAATTAAAGAGTTTGTGTGTCTTGATTAGGCAATTTGACTACCGGTTGCTAAAAACGCAGAACTCGAACAAATGAACAACGATCGCATTTTGGTCAGCTAAAATTTGATTCGGAGATTAGACCTATTTTGCAATTTACAATCGTGTTTCTGATTTATCGCAAGTCCAATGTAGCCAAGAGCTCATGGGGAGCGAACGGTTAGTCCTACAGAGCTCCGAATGGTCTCTAAAAATTCCAAAGTTCAATACTATCTTAAATTGCTGAAAAACAATACCTTTATATCGAGAGTTTTGAAGCTAGGGCCTCTTGAATTTCAACCCTTATTTTTCACCCCATAGAAGTGACTGGCATCGACCTAAAACTTCGGGACACAACTAGACCCCAAACAGAGCCCATACACCAAATTTCATCAAAATGGGAACTAAGGAAAGTCCCGTGTATGGCGGACGGGCGAGAAAAATTTTATTCGATTTTCAGATTCTACGTACCTTGAAACGTAAACCAAAAAATTTGGGAGGGAGGGGATCTAAAAATATTCCTTGGTCGATCCCAAAGGTTAATTATTGAAAAATAATAAACCAAAAGCTTGTCTCCATTGATAATATTCAATTCCCACATGGATGATGGATTCTACACCTAACGTCACCTCTTTTCCATCGTAATCAATGTTCATCTCACGGTAATCTATTTATACGGCACTCATCGCCCAAATCTCAGAGCTCCAGAAAAGGTACAGTCGGAAGTGTCGGGTTCTGGCGCCCCCCGCCAGCTGTAATCACCTAGTTAGGCGCACCACTCCGAGCCCGCACTGCTCCCCTCCAGACTCCGCATTTACATAACGAGACGGCGTTACATTGAAGGGAGAAGTGGAAGGCTGTATAGTATTTTTTAGCCTGCTCCACCCACCTTTTTTCCTCGTGGTAATTCTTACCCCCCATTTTCGTTTTTTCTTTTCCTCTTTTTCAGCTCTATTCCGAGTTATTTTTTATTTCGTCTCACCGATGAGGAGCCCTCAGGGGCTCAGGAAAGTACGAATGTGAAATTCTTCAAACATGCAAATAGTCTGACAGACGCCAAAACGACTGTGAACGTGTTCAAAAATGCTCATTAATGGAGAATGGAGAAAAATCGTCTCAGTAAATGGAGAATTCTTCGAAAACTTGCAGGACGGAACCCAAATTTACTGGCAGACCATACGTGGGTTTTTTCCTTCTTCCCTTTATTGGACTTTTTCTCAAATTGGACTCTACATTATAAATAATATAAACTGAATAAGCTGAATTCAACGCATCATAATTTTTATCCAGAAAATTTGAAATTAATGAATAAATAAATATTATATATATATGTAGCCGCCCCCAGCCCATCTCCATCATATATACGAGCATACGTATATGTGATATACATCTCGTATACGTCCTATCCCACTATAGTTCTAACATTTTACAGAATTCTGGTCAGTTTTCTCTGGATTGTTTTTCTGGTATTGAAATCGCTTCCTACTTAAAGCATTTTTATGTGCAACCATTGCGTTGGATTTGTTTTTCCTTGCATCGTTTTCTTCAATAATCTAAGTTCTAAGCACATCTGGTTTAGGTAGTTCGTCTCTAGACTCTACAGCCACTTGAAAATTCTTACATTCATCTGGTAAACTATATAATAACATTATTGTTAATAAATCATCATTTATTTCAATATTTTGATCATGGAGATTACTCACATTATCAAAAAAAAACAGTTACATGTTCATAAACGTCCCCACTTGAGTTCAACTCATGTAGCATCAGTCTTTTGAGGGGAGTCGCTTTCCTAGCAGGACCTTTTGATTGGTGGACTGCACGCAATTTTTGCCAGACTTAGTTTGACGATTTCAGCCCTTTGATCAGTTTCAGTTCACTCGGCTGAAACAATCGTTGATCTTGCTTTTGCATCTTTCGTCACCCATGTAGTCAATGCTTGCCTTCTCTCCATATCATCAGCGAATTCCAATTCATCATTCCGTACCAAAATAGCTTCCATCTGCATCACCCAAGTATCGAAGTTTGTACTCCCCAAAGGTACTCTCCATTAACAGTGCTGGTCCCTTGACCTTTTGCAGAGTTGATTTCATATTTAGAAACACAATATTCCAGTCAACGTTTTCTCACAGAATGAGAAACATTTGTTTCATTTCTTAACTATAAAAGTAAAAACAACACCTGTTGAAAATAATCATAATAACGACGTGGACTTGATTCTTCAACATTTTATACGAAGCATTTTTGATGGTAGAGGCGTAAAACGAACAATATAACGACTTCAGTCTGTTGAGCTAAGAAAATTGTGCAACTTCCAAGCTGGTTAAGTCAGTACTCATTGAATTTGTGCTTACTATTTTTTTACGATAAACCCTGCATTTTCGAGATATTGATAATCCACGACAAAACCTTCATGGACACTTTCACCCCACGACCACCAAAGCTCACCTCCAGGATGGAAAAAATTAGAAATTGTATAAAAATTGTATTAAAAATTGTATAATAGTGCACCATAAAAAAGCTTGAAACCATAAAACTTTCACCCCCATGCTATTATTGATGAAATCTCATTATATTGGCTCACAGTATTCATAGAGTTTCGCTAATACTAGAAAAAGCTTCTCAAGAATAACAAACATGAATAAGAAACAACAAAAGAAAGGAAAGAGACGAAGTGGATAGTGAAAAAATGAAGTTATAAAATGAATTAGGAAGAGCACGGATTCTCAATACTTCATCTGGTGGAATCGGTCTCACCGAAGAAGCAGTGGATTTCCCAGGCCTGGTACTATCGCTTGTGAAGGCAGAGTGGTCGGCGATGAGGATGATGGTGTGTTCAGGATCCGAGATAAAGCTGTAGGAATATAGCTACCTACTCGTGGAATAAGTTACCACCAAAGATTTCAAATAAATTAAGGAGAGGAACTCGAATATACTTCGGAAAGGTCTTTGAGAAGTTTGAAGATTTCACGACAAACAAGACGAATCAAAAATAGTAGCGGGTGCGAGACATGTTCATGTGTAAGGTCCCCACAAAAATCAGCCTCCCTCTGCATTCTGGAAAATGCAGTTTGATTAGGTTCTTCTAGTAATGATCGCAAGACTTACAGCTTTTCGATCAAGTATCAAAACTTACCTATTTTCCATGTGGGGAACGAAGGGTTGGTCCTAGGTGGTCTGATTCGTTGCTAGAAATTGAACACTACCTCCCTTAAATCGATAGCTAGAGTTTCGATTAAGAAATCATGAAAACCCACTGAAGTCAATGAGAGATCCCCTGGCCTCACTGTTGGGCTCAATCCCTGAAATCAATGAAACACTTGTACGAGGTTGTTAATCCTCAAGTAAGTCTGCCGTGATGGTATTCTGCGTAACAAGAAGAATTTTAGTGCCCGAGCGTATGAAAAACCCTTGACATGACACGCTTGAAACTTCCAGACGAAAAATTACCATAATCACCGCTGGATTCCTAATGAGACTTCTAGCGAAATGTGAGCGGAAACTCGTTGATATTCACGAAGTAACCGGAGAGAGGTATCCAACATGTCATCCAACAAGGACGAAGTACGTGATATGCGGTGTTGCAATAGGGCGTAAGTGCAAAAAGCAGCTCCGTGAACTGGACTGGTAGACCTTTTCAAAAGTAATGTGCAGATAGTCTGAATCGTATAAGTGGTATATCAGTATGCCCTATGGCCGTGCTTGGAGTGTTTTTTCACATATTCACCGGAACCCATTCTCCATTGTGAAAGGTCGTGTGTTTAACCCCGTAGGGCCTGTGTGCGCCGGCTGGGCCTTGCCGTAGATGGGAAGTGGGTGTCTCGGTATGGTCCTCCCCTGATAGCCCTATTATAATTATTTACCGAGCGCACAAACAATAAGCATCTAATTAATGTTAGGTCTGGGGTTTACCTCTATTGGCATTGCCCCCTCCTTCCAGATAGCTCGGCAGATATGAAGGGAATAGGGCGAGCACTACCGTTCGACAATTCTGAAATGATAGCCAGCAACCAGATTTTAGTTTTTCTCAACAAAATACATTTTCCATTAAAATTTCCAATCCACTTAGATAAAGAACCTTGTAACCCTGATATCAATAAGCTATTCAGATATACGTATGTAGATATTTGTTTGTTTTTTTGTTTTTTGGATATTGGTAGAAAATACCAACACTTTCATTGATGCCAGGTTGTACTATAAAATATCTTTAATTAGCTATTAGAGGAATGAACTCAATATTTTCATGTACGAAGATTCGATGAACTCACTGCTCTCGTAATAAATTAGCATACCATCGTAAACATATAAATGTTGGTCACTTACGTTTGTAATGCGAAAAACTTGTGCTGGAATACTTCATTCAAAGAACTGGTACTCCTGAGCAGCTACGTACCTCAAAACGCTGTAAATTATTACACAAAAGTTAATTATTTTCTGTACAGGCTACATTTGTTATTGATAAGTATTAATGGATTAATAAACTATAATAATCAACCTAACATTTTGAACTGAGGTGAGGAGGTAGTCATTATCACTTTCCATGGGTGCTCCCTAGGCTCGTGGAGAGTAGGGGCGGGCAAATTTCAGACCGTGTTTCTAACATAAATATAATATTGACTTGTGGCATACAACTTCAACCTTTCACTCATTATTAGGTATAAAAAGACGTCTACCATTAGTTATATATCATATAATATATAGGTATATAAATTACTTATGTTTACTCATGGAATTGTTTCGGCACCTAAAAATAATGTATACGGTATACGAGTAGAATATCCAAAACTCAGCCTACTCAAATCATTGCAATACTTGATTTCCCAACTCTTTATCTAGGTACTGAAAACAAAAATTCAACTCTTCTCTATCAAACCTGGCAAATCTTCTTCGCGATATTTTTTTACATTTATCAGTAATCATACTGAATGATTGTACTGACAAGGAGTTTTTATTTCAACTTTTAATGTATTCAAAACTCATATTCTTACGATTTTATGAGCCTCTTGGAAAAGCTTGTAATTAAATCTTCCAGAAACTGAATGTTGAAAACAATCAACAGGGCTGATCTATGTTAGAAGGTAATAATTGAGGATCTCCCAATTCGAAGCAACAATGACAATCGATCTCAGAGACCCTCGACGAGTGTGATGCGATACCATTTAACCTAATACCGAGTATTTGCCCCACTCAATTAACCGAACAAATACTAATTATCCTGTTCAAACTCCATCATAGAGGAATTTGGTTACACAAAGATCAGGTGGTACGTGTACGCCAGGTAAGTGGGGGATCGTCCTACCCGGAAACAGTCGTTTCCAAACCCTCACGGAGCGCACTTCTACCTCGGAATCGGTCTTTAGAAACCGTTTAAAATTAATAGAGGACCCGATTTTAACGACCCTAGTTGAAAATCGGGCGTGGGACCCGCACGATATAAGGTCGACCTTCGTTCACACGACCTCTTCAAGTGCCTCTTCGCGTCGTGCGGTCGACGTGAATTACTTCTCTGTGAAAGTGCCTTGCGGTTCACCATCGTAAAGGTATCATTCCCGTTATTTTATTAAGGATGTACCTGTCATACATTTGTTCAAACATCCAAATTATTTACAAGTATGTATTATAATGGAATGTGTTAAAACAATAGTGAGGATTTTCTATTGTGATATTTCTACATTTTCAATTTCGATCAAGCTTTATTCGTTATACATTATGAATGTACATGAATTATCACTAGGTCATGCTATTTTTTCATATTGGGTAGGCATGGTAGGTTTTCGCTTTATTTATTATATCTGTGATAATGAGGTATTGAAATGAACTTGCATTGTGTTGTTGGCAAGTCCAGCCGGGCTACCACCCACCATGGCGGCTCCCGGGGCTGCCTCCTAATATCAGGTAGACAGCCCTAACATTTTCACACATCGCAGAGCGAACCAGCCAATCTATAAATATCGATAGCCGCATAGCTAAGGAGTACTTAATGAACGGATTTCTTCACAGAGGAGGAAAGAATTTCTTCTTTCAGCCCCTTTATTGAGAAAGTAGTTAGTTGAAAAAGTATTACAAGATAAGGATATTTTGTATATCTCATCTGTGTGAATTACTCAGGTCTTTGGTTGAAACGAACCTATTAGAACCGATCCAACATTCCAGCGACGGCTGAATAGTTTAGTTGGAAACCGAGATCAAAATCGGACAAAACTCGTTAACAAACTTTAACCTGTAAATCACATTCAAATTTTTAATTTTTTAAAAATAATCTTTCTCTACTTAAATTTTAGTGATGAAATTCCGTTTTGTTCCCAAAATCGGAGTCATTAGAATTCGTCGATCAAGAAAACTAAGGATGTGTAGTTGATAACTGGGACACTTGGAGCGCTAGCGTCACGTTACCACCGCACTTACAGGAGTTTCCTATACTTTTCTGCATAATTATGTTTTTATCATATGTTATGAGTAGTATGTAATCCTTTCCTGCATAATAAGAATATAAACAATATACTCATTCACTATATTTAGGTATTATTTCCGTATTTTCACCTTCCTACGTTGGCTAAAAAAATTGATTGACCTTTTTTCAACGTCATCACAACGAGAGCAGAACTCAACCGTCCTGTGTACGTACACTTAATCAATCATCGACACACCGGCTACCATCCAGTTGAAAAATGATCGGACAAGCCCCCGATCCAAAACACCCTTCACGTCCATTAGAAGGAAAGTATAACTTTCCCCTCCCAAAAACCCCGAATTGAAATAATAAAGAAGAAATTAAACAGTTTAACCCTGTCAAAAATCAATCAGCTTTGTTAAATTAATTTCAGGCATACCGTGGCGGCCCTCTGGTCACATTCTCGGGGCCGTTGAGATGAATTCATCTAGTGTGGACGTATTTTCCTCGTTATTTATCGTTTTTTCGCTCCCCTTTTTCGACCATTAGTCGGATCTGAGCTAATTTCCACTGGTGGGCCCGGAGCTTGGTTTTCTCGATGAATGATGAATGAAACCTGTTCATTAGCGCTCTGCTACGTTTATACGGGGAATGAATGGGGCTCCACAGTGCCAATTCGATATTTCCGTTCAATGTTGGAATCACTCGCTTGCGTGTTCTTTTTGAGGTTTTGATGAAATTTCGTAGTTACAATTCGGAAGAATTTTACAAACATTCATTTTTTTCATTTTACATTCTCACATTTAGCGGAATTTACCTGATTATGAAACAAGATTTTTTAAGATCTCTTTTGGATTTGCAAAGCATTCCTCAGGTGATATTAAAAGCTGGCCAAAATTGTCTCAAAGGATCTTTGTATTGTACCACAGTGTTAGACCAGTCAGACTGAGATAGAAGGGGGGATGATGTGGGAAGTACAGAGCTAATCATCATTCTGCAATATCAAAATAGTCCTCTGCATTTGATCCAGGTATATGCCACAATCTTCTCTAGAATCTACAATCTTTCAAGTTGCTGCTGTTAACTAACAGTAGCAGCAGCTATTAGGAACTACACCCATTCTCCTTCTGGGGGTAATTTTCTATTGTTGTTCTTTTGAACATCTACTTTTCCACTCCTGCCGGACCCAGAAGAAATTTAAAGCATCAACTTGGAATATTGCACAAAAAGAACGCAAAGTTACATTCAAGTTACACTAAAAATCCAAACTATCTACTCCAAGTATTCAAAATAACTTTCTTGCGACTATTATGGATTATTATTCTTTAGCATGCCTGGATTTGGAGCACTGCTGAACCCATCAAGTATGGTGTTACCTTCAGGCAAAGAGTGCGAAAAAAAGAAAAATCCCTACAGAAAGTGATACAGATCAGATGAGGTTGCACTGTGTAAAGTTATAAACAGCAGCTTGGAACTTTGTGGAAGATTGGATGCCTAAAAAAAGGATACATCTGAGCCTCAGCAAGGATTCAAACTGCCTACTGCAACTTTCCAAGCAGCCAAAAGGTGTTGCTTTGAACATCCTTGCGGCGCAACCTTAACTGCCCTATATCCCCTTCTTATGGGTTTTTCTACTATTATTGTTCTTTAGCATACCTGCATTTTTAGCCCTGCTTTCGAGTCTGGCAAGAAAATCATTGTGTTCAAAAAATAAACAGAAAAATTCCTTCAGGAAGAGATACGGATCGGATGAGGTTACACTCTGAAGATTTAACCGATTGGATGCCCAAAAGAAAGATGATTCCAAGCTTCAGCCAGAATTAAAATTACCTACTGTAAGTGCCCAAGTTGCTTGAAGCTTTAAATGCAGTACATTCTAAACTATCTATTGCAAGTATTCATGCTGCACCTAGTTCCGAACTGTCAATTTCTAGAAGTATCAAAACTGATGCATATAACTTTGCGGTGCTGCAGCCCCAGACAGTTCTCTTCTATTGATTTGATTTGTCTCATTATTCTTTCGTTAACTTGTCTTATAGTAGGCAACACCAGACACGGTTGTTTTATCAACTAAAACTAAATTCCGACCACTCAAAGTAAAACTCGGGAAAAATAGTAGATATAGACATTTACAGTTATTCAATTGAAGAATGTCCCCCTGAGGTGCTCGATTTCCCCACGGGTTGCCCACTTCAATAGTGCTCGATTTCCTTTTGACCAGATGGCGCACGCGATTTCGTCAATTTGGTTCTTCTGCGATTTTTTGTTGATGAAACCCATTTTATATAATGAAAATTACTAATTTGACTGAAACTGAATAGGTTCGCTATGTTCCCGATTGTAGGGTGGATACTGTTTTGTGGGTTATTGAGAGTGGATAGCGAAGGGAAAGAGACCTAATTATCTAACCCTTGACGACCCTTTTTACGTCACAAGGGCTGACGTTGCCGAGGTTTTCGCCCTTTTTTTCTCCGGCAAAAAGGGGTTCGTTGAAAAAAAGGAGAAGGAGAGGAAAAAAGAGACAAAAATTTTTCTCTTGAGATGGAAAAGTCCGAGAGGAAAAGCAAACCTTTTGTGGACCGCTAATCAACGTCGTTCGCCCGATACGAGAGTCAATAACGGCCCTCAAAGCTGTCGCGATTTTCACAACTTTGCAACAGAATTCCTTTCAAGAGGGTTTTCTCATTTAGGTACTTCAAAATTCTCCATTATTTATATTGAAAACAAATAATAGGTATTATGTTTTTGTATAGGTACCTTAACAATTACGACTTCCCAATGAAATATTCAGGCAGCATCTGGAGATGGATGGATCAAATCCAGCTAGTAGTTTTACTCTTCCATAGAAGTTGATATTGTGTTTTATAGAATTGTTCAATCCTGACTGGTCAGTGTCTCCATAGGTGTACCCCCATGTGTTCCTCAGGTCAGCGTTTTGATGCCATTCCTGTTCCTGCGATTCATGCATCTAACTTTCCCATACCACAGCTCGTAGCGCAGCGCAGTTCGCGATTAACATTGCAATGTTGGTAAGAGCATGTTCGATGGATGTTGCAAGAGAGCGACTTCAGGAAATCTTAAATCTTTGGCTGAACATGTGAGCAGTGTGGGGCAATCGAGGAGCATAATTCTCAGTCAATCTTCCCTTCCACTGTTCACTTCCAGAATAGCTAAATTAGTGATAAAACCATCTTTTTTTCCCCTTCATCCTGGAGTGCTGAAATTTGGAAACCGAATATTCCACTAATTAAGTACCAAGCTTGTACCGAGGCTGATTGTGATGAAGGCAGATTAGATGTAAGAGGACAGTAGTTGATGTATTTCCCGCTCCACTCAGACCCAGAGCTTAGGTAGTTCACACAGAACCTCCGTAAGGCCTGTGGTAATGACTGGAAATGGAACTCAGCTCTATTACGTAGTAATAAAACAATATTTTACCCCTTCATTCTGAAATGTTTAAATTCGGGACATTGCCTTTTGAATTAGAGACCACTGGAAGTGATTTTGGTTTGCTAATACTGCTCCACTGGGCATCTACCACAATTCTCCACCATTCTGCCTTAACAAATTGTGCTCAGCCTCTTGGAGATAATTGATGGTGATGAAGGCAGATGGGAATGTAGCTAAAATTTCTCTCGCTCAACTCAAACCCATGGCATATCGAACGCAACCCATGGTAATGTCTAGGATTTGAAAATTTATTGGCCCAGCCGCTCTAGTAATGAAGCTAACATAGTCATCTCAGGGTACCTTCCACTCTGTTACTCAGCCTTTGTAGTTGAAAGTCACGCTGCCAGTAATACAATGTGTAGCTAAAAAGCATTTCAAGGACCACTAAGTGATTTTGGCCAAACACTATTTTTCCCTTTAGTTCTTAAATTGGAATTTGTAAAAGCCGCTCGTTGTAAATGAGAAATAATCTCAAATTATTTGTGAATCAATTGCATTCTGAGTGATTCACGCAGCGCTGGTTTGGAGATTCACATGTTCATGAGGGGAAACATCCTCCTGATGTTCGACTGAGCGACTAATGTTCGTTTCATGATTCGAAGGGTGGCGACCTCAAGCCAGCTGTGATTGATCTCCCATTCCATTTCATCCCCCCCCCCCTATTTTCTTTTTCGATCGGAAAATCTCCCCTCTTTATTCCACAATTTCCCCTCTTTCGCCCCCTTTCGACGTAAAATTCTCGTATAATGCACTGCCGACGGATTTCACACCATTTTAGTGAAGTCGTGTTTGAAAAGCGAAAAGACCTTCTAGAGGGATTTTCCCCTTCTCCCCCACTTTGAAGTTGAAGGAGATTTTTCGAGTCCTTGTTGAACACAGTTGCGGAGCTCGTAAGAAATATCGCTCTTTGATGGTCTTTACAACCACGCACTTTGTTTGGGGTGAAAACGTGCTCATGAATGATCATCACCTTGGAGTTATTTACAGCTTTCAACGAATACTTTGAACTCCATGAATTCATATTCATCTTTAATCGGCGTAGAGAAATAAATTCCGTGCAATTACATTTCAAACCCTTTGAACAAACAAAGAGTAACCATCCTGAAAAACCCAAGAAAGATTAACTGCTATCCACCTTATTTATAACATTCATTAAATTATATAAATAATGGTCGACCCCAGGTGAGCATTTTAAACACCAAACAAATGTAATTTATTCCTAAAAGAAGGCAGTGAAGTAATATCGGGTGTCGTGTACCCTGTTCCTGCGTTGTCAAATAGGTCAAATTCTAGTCACCCTAATACTTCGGTTACACAAGGTGATTGAGTTTGTTATGTAGTAATATTATAAATAATCAAAACTTTTTGAAAATTGAATATTAATTTAGATGTTTTTCCTTTTCAGGTATCTGAAAGACACAACTGGGACTGAGGAGGCGAATTGAATTGAGAGGTTGGTAGATATAATCGCATGAATATCATACATTATACATAATGATGTGAGTCTCCACTCACTGGGGAACATTTCCAGTGAAGAGACTGGGTTAATTCGTTAACTCCCTTCCGGTCCGAATTTGTCATAGCCACCCGCGGCGATGATTGTCAGATTCGGATCCGTGGTCAGCTCGGAAGGTGACGTCACCCCCCCCTCAACATGAAGACGCCGTCTCCAGCCAGAGCGTCCCTCCCTCGGCGGGGGGAGCCAATCAGAAGTCTCCACCTGGCAGGCGCCCGTCCGTCGAGGGAGCGGAGGGGGACCATCCGGAACAAAACCAACGAGCAGCCCCCTCCACAGGCAGTCCCCCCTTGATATTCAGTACAAGTCATTGAGAGCCCTGCTGCCCGTGAACTTAAAACTGCTAGAGTCAACCGTCCCCGTAAATATCTTCACACGCTTTTTTCGTAAGATCCCTGACCATCGGAAATTGCCGTGTCGCGCCGAATTGATCTGGAGGAAGAGAACTTGGATTCCCTGGACGTCCGTCGCCACAACCACCACAACCGCCACATCACACCTGGAAGGATACCTCAGGGCCCTGACACGTGTGAGTGAAAACTATAACTTACCTTCTAACCATTGGCCAATGCAGTTAGGACAGTGCGTAGAAGTAATTCTGAAACAATTGGACAAAAGTCGTAAATTTGAGAGTTGTAACTTAATGCTAAATTCGTACCTGAAACACAAAGCTAACCTATACTTACCATACTCACCTTTGTTGAAAACCTGGAACGTTGAACTGATATACTCTGGAAACCTGAAACATAAAGTCAAATTGGAGTTATTATTTTGTACATTTGAAACATTATCTGAAAATCTATCCTATTGAACATTGAATCTTGTACCATACTTACTTGTGTTGTTGCGCCCGTCAGGCTTCTTTTCGACACACCCTTCGGTGTGCCTAGTCAGAAAACCATTTGCATATTTAATAAACTTACCTTTTATTGTTGTAAATCTGCATTTGAATATCTTTTCTCATTTTACCTGGTTCCTCAGTGTGAAAAACCGGAGCTTGGTGACGCGTCACACTCCGCCATCTTTTCCGAAGCGTCCCTCAGACGCCTTCGTAGGCCCCTTCGGCAGCGTCGCATTTTGCGGACGCCATTTTCTCAGTAGGACGCCCTTAAGGCTAACATTTCAGATTGCATCATCCCGAGGAATTCGACTGGCCGCTTCACCGCCTCGTCACAGGTAAATACCACACGCTACCCTTGTAAAATTAACTATTGTTTCGATATTTGTTTGTCTTCCCCTTCCCACCTGAGCTCGCCACGTAAGGTTTTGTGTCATCCGGTGAACTTGGGATCGGCACGTGGCGTCACAACCTCGTGCTGCTACCAACTACGCCGCGAAACGAAACCTTAACCCTGTCGAACGCAAATCCCGCTTACGACTGGTGTGTCGCCACAATCGTCACAATCACCACGAGTAAGCCGGGACGCTACCTCTGTGGTCCATCGACACAATCGCCACAAGTAGCAGGCCTACAAATTTGGTGGCAGCGGTGGGATCCCGGTGTGAGTAAGCCTCACACGAGCCCACTCAAACTCGTAGGCCGTTCGACACGAGCTCAGTTTTAAATTTAGAGTCTATCGAAACAAACTTCAAAAATAAAACACACTGAGACAGGTAAAAATAAAAATAGGTAGGCTGTACATCCATTTATTATACAGGAAAAGTGACATTAGAAGCAGCCTTCCGCACGAAACGACGCGAGAAGACGTCTCTTCTCGTAGTTGTATTTTTCTCGACTTAGACCGATTCACGCCGACAGACTTCTTCGTGCCTAGGTGGTAGTTAGTATCAATCGCTACCATGTTCCTCAATAATCCGACACCTAGCGACAGGGGGACCGAGACCCAATCGTCCTCCGGCACGGAAGCTGTAGAAACAATGACTCAGACAATGAAGGAGATGAACATTCTCCTTCAGCGATATAATAACGTAACACACGAAGCCGATAGGGAGGACATACCGCGCTCGGTATTCCTCGAAGTAGAGCCGTGGGACCCAGACGCGACCGGTGCATTAAGTGTTGTGTCGTTTTTTGCGAATTTTGATATGGTGACCACGGGTTTGACCTCGCGACAACGATACCGTTTACTCCGCACAAAAGCACGGGGAACCGCTAAGCAATTCCTTATCGATCGGGATGATACGCTCGACGTAGACAACGTCTACGAGATCGTCCGTGACGACATGATCAAGTGGTTCCAAAAGGAAAATCCACAACACGCCGCCGCCCTCCTGTGGACAGTCAAGCGGAACGCCACAGAAACGCTCCGCCAATTTGCCGACCGAGTCCGCAGCCTAGCCCGGTGTGCCGTCATGGAGGAGGGAAGACAACTCCGACGTCACGAACGCAACGATTGGGTGGAAAGAAAAACCCTAAGCGCTTTCATCCGCGGTGTCAGCAAAAATATGAGTGCGCTGCTGATCACAAATCGCCCCCGATCGATCCAGGACGCGCTGAGCAAGGCGGAGGAATTGGAGGAAACCCTAGACGACACAATCGACACAGACGAACGTTGGGACTTAGCGGCCATTACCAACGACCGCCGATGTTACAACTGCGGAAGTCCTGAACATTTCGCCGCTCGATGCCCGCGAAAAGACGAACCCCTACAGCGTCATAATCGACACAGGGATGAGGACCACCGCCAAGATAAGCCCAGCGAGCGCCGAAGCGCCGAGAAACCAACCCCACGATATCCGTGTATGTTTTGCGCGGACAAAACACATTTTCCCGTAAGTTGCCCATTCAGCCCGAACAAGACCATATTTTGTGACTTCTGTGGCGTCCGAGAACATCTAGAGGAGGATTGTTACAAAAAGAAACGTCTCCTCCCCGTGTCGCAACCTGTCATGGCGCCGGCACATTCAATGGAGGTCGCCCGTTACAAAAAGCCAATCGAGGAGGCACATGTTCCCGCCGTGGAAGCTCCAATGTCGCGGACGATGAAATCACCGTGGGACTGGGCCCGGAGGAACGAGAGATGACCCTTGACACCGGAGCTACGCTTTCGGTACTTTCAACACCCGTAAAGGGAATTCCAATTCTCCCAACCCGAGCGATCGCGTGGGGAGCTGATGGAATGCCCCTACATTTCTCCGGAGAGCAACGCGTCGTCACAAGGATCGGCGAATGTGTATTTGAACACACATTCTTAGTATTCGCAAGGAGAAGCGCTACGCTTGATCTTTTGGGGCTCGACGTACTTCGAAGGGTACCCATCACATTTACAACGGGACCGGAAATGAAATTCCGCACCCCTAAAGGCGTCATCCGCCCATATACGCCGGTCGACACACCCGAGGAAATCTACAGCGTGGGGGTAGTGTTGCGGCCCGAGGGGCGGGAATTTGGGACGTTTGTGGATCAAAATGAAAGTCATGATCACAACGCTCCTCTCCCTAGCACCCCTTCGGTGGCAACAACTGCCTCCGCCACGCAAAAACCATCGTGCGTGGATTACCAAGAACCGGACGACGCTTCGGAGGTGCGGGCAAATTTCGCCACAAATCAAGATGGCGCCGGAAGCCTGAAGTTTTGGAATCGGCAGTTCAAGGGTGTTTCTGTCCCTATCGATACACCCGTGGAGCGGTACGACGATACACCCCGCTACAAGACCTTGACGAGGATCCGGCCCAAAATCTTCCGCTTCCCCCGAAAGTACATTTCAACACACCAATCTCGCGATATTGTGCAACCCCCACTACTCCTACCGAGTTCCAGGAAGTTGACGACGCAAGCGACAGCACTGATCCCGCGCCGGACTCTGATGGGAAAACCTCCCTCGAAAAATGCCTCGATCGGATGCTCCACGACTACCATCGGACTTATGTCGACACGGTGGATCGACACAGTGCGACACAGTTCGTCACAGAGGATCGTCACAACGCGACACAGTTCGACACGGTGGATCGACACAGTGCGACACAGTTCGATATGGTGGATCGACACAGTGCGACACAGTTCGACACAGCGGATCGGCACAGCCGACCCAGTTCGCCACAACCGACCCATATGCTGAACCCTACCCCGTTATAGTCGATACCCCTGATGAAACGGGGTCTGGCGTATCCCTGAGAGAAGAAAAGGCCTGCGCCGAGATTTGTTCTATTATTCCCCCGATTCAAAACTATGAAAAAGAAGTATGTCCCGACGCCACGCCAGACGGTCTAGAAGAAGAGGAGTGGGGGGAGCTACCGACCGACCAATGGGAAACCCCCGTTACCCGAGTTCGACGTGACCTTGCAAGAGAAACTGCAACATCTCACAACTTCGGACGCGGAACCGACCAGGGAATTGTTGTGCAAATTCCGGGACTTATTTAAGCCACTACGGGGGAGGGATGTCGATTTGAACGTATTCCATGAGATAGTTACTACTCAACCCACCGTTACACAACAAAACCCTACCCGGTTCCCACGCCCTCCGCGACGTCGTTGAAACTCAAATCAAAGGACATGTTGTCAAATGGGGTAATTAGCCCGTCTACTAGCCCGTGGTGTGCGCCGGTACTGCTCGTCAAAAAGAAAACGCCGCCGGGAGAGAAGAAAACGCCCGCTTTGGCGATTTTGCACGGATTTCCGACCAGCTCAATAAAATCACCAAAGGAGACGCTTATCCTCTTCCCCGGTTACAGGAGACCCCTTGCGATGTTAGGTCAGTGTAAATGGTTCACAACCATCGACTTTAATATCGGGTTATCACCAAGATACAAGTTCACCCCGCGTCAAGGAGGAAAATGAGAAACGGGCCTTTTCCAGTTTTAGGACGTCAATTTTCATACGAAAGAATGCCGTTTTTGGACTGCTGAAGAAATGCGCCCCCGCTAATTTCAGCGAGTCATGAATGATACCCTCGATGGAATCCTCGGAGATCATTGTCTCGTTTACCTGGATGACATCATAGTATTTTCCGCCACTCGAGAGGAACACCTCCAGAATTGACTCAGGTTTTCGATCGATTGACCGAGGCCCGCCTGCAAGTGAACTTGTCGAAATGCGAGTTTTTGAAAAACGAGGTTCGCTTTCTAGGTCACCGCATCACGCCCGACGGAATCCTTACCGAGCCCGAGAAGGTCAAGGCCATTAAGGAATTTCCCCGTACCTACCTCGGCGTTGAAAACTGCAGTCGTTTTTGGGGCTGGCTGGGTTTTACCGGAGGTTCATACCTCGATACTCGGAGCTCTCGGTACCCTTGACCGACCTCCTCCAGAAGAAACCGACCCTTCGAGTGGACAAGTAAACAACAACAAGCGTTCGACGAAACTCAAGGTCAAGTTGACCGAGGAAACCCGTACTCGCCTTTCCTGACCTGAATAAACCCTTTGTGTTGGCCACCGACGCTTCCGGCTCGCTTTGGGGGGCTGTCCTTTCGCAGAACTTTGAAGGAGAAGAGAGGCCCGTGGCGTATGCAAGTCGAAAACTAAATCCGGCCGAAACCAGATATTCCGTGCGGAGAGAGAGTTACTCGCCGTTGTGTGGGCGGTCCGCCATTTTCAAGAATATCTTTTAGGCCAGACCTTGAACTTCAAACGGACCAATGGCACTCACGGCCGCGATGCACCTCCGCGACCCCGACATCGCGAATCGGGAGGTGGGTTCTTCCGAACTTGCTGATACGGACTTCGTTCCCCGGTACAGACCCGGAACTCAGATGAACATGCGGCGGATTGAGTCGAATGGATTATATAGCCGTTGTAATCTCGATTCCCGCGCGAGCTGATGATCGCTGCACAGGATCTCGATGATTGGGTCCAATCGATGGTTTTGAGTCGCGGTAAAGAAGGATTGCGAAAAGCTAACGGAGTGTGGGAAATGAGAGTGCGACACGATGGTAGACACGAATGGGTTGCCCCTCATCCCGAGTTCACTTCGTGAATGGTTGATCGACCGATGCCATCAGAATGAGTGGGCGGGACCCCCGGAGCCGACGTAACGGAAAAGGTGGTGAGACGACTAGGAAACTGGCCCGGATATCGAGAGACGTCAAAGAGCAGGTACAACGTTGTGAAACGTGTTTACGTCGCAACACCCCGACGAATCTGAAAAGTCCGATTCAGAAGCCGCTCCTCCCCGAGAGACCCGGACACATCGTCAGGTATCGACTTCGTGGGGCCCATCGTGACGAATGGAAAATCCAAATACATCCTCACCGTAATCGACCATTTTACTAAGTATGCTGAAGCATACGTTACAACCAATTGTACCGCCTCTACTGTCGCGCAAGTTCTAGACGAAGGAATTTATACCGAGACACGGTGTGCCGAGAGGACTGTTTCGGACCGTGGAACCGCCTTCACCGCCCGGATCGACACGCGAACTTTGTGCCCAATGGGGCATACGGCAGATCTTCACGACCGCGTACCACCCGGAAGGAAATGGGGTGTGCGAGCGTTTCCACCGAACCTTGACCAATATCTGGCGAAATATTACCAAGAAAACCTAAGGATTGGGAAACCATTGTTTGCCCGTAGCACTCGCAGCGTATCGATCCAGCCCCCATAAGAGTACTGGATTACTCCAAATTTTTCTTACCTTTGGGAGGGAAATACGCCTGCCGAACGACACCTTCAAGGACTTCGACCCCCTTACCTGAGTCTCCTTGTTGAAGAATCTCCGAATGGCCCGTCGACGCCACGACACAGTTGCCTACATCGAAGCCTGGAAGCAACGGCACGGAAGCCATTAACGCCCGCCGCTCTCTACGCTCTTTGAGGCAGGGGATATGGGTTGTACCTAAAAGACATGCAGCCGCCCCCCAGGTGTCGTGAAAAAATTCTGGAGTCCATGGAGTGGACGTGGACGGTGCTAAAAAGAAACACTCGAATGTTACTTACGAAATCAGGGACTCACCCGATAAAACGTCCAGGTCGTACACATTAACCGCCTCAAACCGGCCTTGTGCTGGGTGTACCGGACGATACGTTCCTGGACCATACCAAATCCCATCAAACCCCGGAAATAGACACAATAAGGAACATTCACGAAACGGAGGAAACGGGGGGATACAGGAAGAGATGATGGAAGACTCGGATGAGGAAAATACGATGCCGCCTTCAGGACGACCATGATGGCATGTGGCGATGTGCCGATCCGAATTTCATGAGAACGCTCCCACTACACCATTTTCGGAAAAGTCGAACCAGGGGACTGCTTCGCCACAACCGACTCACCTTCGAGGCCGCGGATCGACATTCAGATCGCTCCTCGACAGTGAAGAAGATAAAAGCGTCAGCCACCCTTCGGGAAACGCAGCCGAAAACCCCAGCGGGAGATTCCACACGCCCGGTCAACCATTCCGAGGACGCTCGCACAGCGAACACGATCGCCACAGCGGCCACGATCGCCACAGCGGCCACGATCGCCACAGCGGCCACGATGCCACAGCGAACACGATCGCCATAGCAACCACGATCGCCACAGCCAGCAGTCCTCACCAGGAACCAGTAGTTCGCAAGCCGAGGAGCCGTCTACCACCTGAAGGTCTTACCTCCGAAGCGACCCCGAGGAGAGGCGCCAACCGGAACCACGCCGTATTCGTTCCGCCAACGTGACCCTTCCGTAAATTATAAGCAACTCCACTTAGGCCGAAAGACAAACTGACTGACTACTAGGAAAGACTGACAACGACCTCGACACATGGTCCTTCAGACCAACAAACTTCACTTGGGTCCTTCAGACCAACAAACTTCACTTAGGTCCTTCAGACCAAGCCGAACCATTACTTCTGCTACCTTCCTAAACAAGGCCAGAATAATTGTGTTGAAGTACCCTGAGATCAATTCCTGAGTCACTTTTCCTAGGCAGGATGTTACAGTAGGGCGTTTATTGTTTGTTGTAGGTGGCACAAGAACGCTAGATGAGTGGATAGTAGACGGGGGTCCCCAGTCACCGGACCCCATGGTGGAACTCATGAGGAGGCGGACCGAAAGATTTATCGCCAACCTGCGGGACCAGTCGCCGGGACACGTAAACACGCCCGCGCCACCCGACGACCCTTACGACGTACTGGAAACGCTCTCCAACTTCGTGCGATTCACAATGTGTGGCGACCACACCGACCAGCCGCCACACGTCAGGGAATTCGGCGCTCCTCACGATCCTCCAGATACACAGATGGATTCCCGTCTACCAGAGGATCGTGCAGGAGCGGGACGCATTGTTGGACCGCCAAGCCAAGTGGCTGCTGGATCGACAACAACTGATCCAGCAACGGGACGCAGCCGTGGCGGAGTCCAAGGCAGCCAACGCACAGGTGGTGGTGGAGCCACCTGCGGCGAAGACCGCCCACACCTGAGGCAATCAACCAGCTATCTGCAGAGGCACCTGCGGCGAGGTCCTGCGGAGGCTGAGGGGAAGTTGGCTCGCTCCCCGGCTCCGCCTCCAGCTTCGTCCCCCGCCCGTCACCAGTGCCTCAGGTCATCGAGTGGCGGCAGCCCGGCACCAACCCGTACGGTGGCCTTAACACCACTTCACTCGCCGCCAACGACGCCTCTACCACCCCGGCGCGCGCGTGGAAGAGTCAGCTCATACGAAGAGTCACCCACCCGGGACGTGCCACCGACACCCGGGCGCTCTCCTACCACCTCCAGCGAAGACGAGGCAAGCAACCGGCCAAGACCGTACCACCTCCGGCCCATCCAAGGATCGTGCTACGGATCAGCAAAAGCGCCAATGCCCTGTCTGCACCAAGAAGGTACCGCAGCTCTTTGTCTTCAGGTGCCCAGGTTGCAAGGAAGTTCTGGCAACGTCTAAAGAACTTCATCGCCAGGGACGACCACTGCCGGAGTGCCCGAGGACCACCGGGCACAACGCGACCCAGCCAACTGTCGCGGGTGTCGTCGCCACGCCTACGAGCTGGCCATAAGGAAGGCGCGTCCCTTGGCTCCTCTGGGAATACCCAGCGTCGTCTTTGACAACGCTGGCTCCCGGAGGGAAGGGGGATGTGAGTCTCCACTCACTGGGGAACATTTCCAGTGAAGAGACTGGGTTAATTCGTTAACTCCCTTCCGGTCCGAATTTGTCATAGCCACCCGCGGCGATGATTGTCAGATTCGGATCCGTGGTCAGCTCGGAAGGTGACGTCACCCCCCCTCAACATGAAGACGCCGTCTCAGCAGAGCGTCCTCCCTCGGCGGGGGGAGCCAATCAGAAGTCTCCACCTGGCAGGCGCCCGTCCGTCGAGGGAGCGGAGGGGGACCATCCGGAACAAAACCAACGAGCAGCCCCCTCCACAGGCAAGTCCCCCCCTTGATATTCAGTACAAGTCATTGAGAGCCCTGCTGCCCGTGAACTTAAAACTGCTAGAGTCAAACCGTCCCCGTAAATATCTTCACACGCTTTTTTCGTAAGATCCCTGACCATCGGAAATTGCCGTGTCGCGCCGAATTGATCTGGAGGAAGAGAACTTGGATTCCCTGGACGTCCGTCGCCACAACCACCACAACCGCCACATCACACCTGGAAGGATACCTCAGGGCCCTGACACGTGTGAGTGAAAACTATAACTTACCTTCTAACCATTGGCCAATGCAGTTAGGACAGTGCGTAGAAGTAATTCTGAAACAATTGGACAAAAGTCGTAAATTTGAGAGTTGTAACTTAATGCTAAATTCGTACCTGAAACACAAAGCTAAACCTATACTTACCATACTCACCTTTGTTGAAACCTGGAACGTTGAACTGTATACTCTGGAACCTGAAACATAAAGTCAAATTGGAGTTATTATTTTGTTACATTTGAAACATTATCTGAAAATCTATCCTATTGAACATTGAATCTTGTACCATACTTACTTGTGTTGTTGCGCCCGTCAGGCTTCTTTTCGACACACCCTTCGGTGTGCCTAGTCAGAAAACCATTTGCATATTTAATAAACTTACCTTTTATTGTTGTAAATCTGCATTTGAATATCTTTTCTCATTTTACCTGGTTCCTCAGTGTGAAAAACCGGAGCTTGGTGACGCGTCACACTCCGCCATCTTTTCCGAAGCGTCCCTCAGACGCCTTCGTAGGCCCCTTCGGCAGCGTCGCATTTTGCGGACGCCATTTTCTCAGTAGGACGCCCTTAAGGCTAACATTTCAGATTGCATCATCCCGAGGAATTCGACTGGCCGCTTCACCGCCTCGTCACAGGTAAATACCACACGCTACCCTTGTAAAATTAACTATTGTTTCGATATTTGTTTGTCTTCCCCTTCCCACCTGAGCTCGCCACGTAAGGTTTTGTGTCATCCGGTGAACTTGGGATCGGCACGTGGCGTCACAACCTCGTGCTGCTACCAACTACGCCGCGAAACGAAACCTTAACCCTGTCGAACGCAAATCCCGCTTACAACTGGTGTGTCGCCACAATCGTCACAATCACCACGAGTAAGCCGGGACGCTACCTCTGTGGTCCATCGACACAATCGCCACAAGTAGCAGGCCTACATATATGTAATATTCCCAAAGGAAACTATGAATTCAAGCATTATGCCTTAATATATATTACAATAAATCTCAGCGTTTTGCAATAATATAAGATACATAGCGAGTTTGTTATGATCCCAATTTAAACAAGCAAAGTAAAATGATTTTGACTCAACAATCAGATCAGTACTTTGGAAACGATGTCTTGTGGAAATCTATTATTTCATTCAGGAAATTCCAAAATGGATTTCACATTGAAAATTAACATGCTTACTTTAACCACAGAAAGAAAGCATAATAATGAAGACACTGGAAATAATTGATTAATTAATTATTGGACTAACACCAGGATGTTTTGAAATTGTGGTCATTTCGTGATTCGTTTCATACTTCCCTAGCACGTAGTACGCGACAAAAAATGTAGTTCAAAACTACCACAAGTGCAGTAATGACGATTCCGTTTACCCCCTATAGACCCTTTGGTCTTCACCAAGTACGCAACTCCTGCTCGATCAGAAAAAAATTATCAACAGATGGAATCAATTTGTTTAAGGGAGATAAGTATGAATTCGAGATGTGCAGCTAAATAAGCACTCTAAATTGTGTTCTTGGCTCCAATTCTTGATGTTGTTTCTTTTACTCTCTCTTCCAGTCATTCATCGTCTTGTAACAAAAGATAAAAGGCATACGGTCGAGGGTTGAGGGATGCTGGAGAACATGGATGTGAAATGTGAGCAGTGATGGTGGTGGGAGGGGGTGGATAAGGGGCACTTTCAGACCCCATGTTAAGATTAAGGGCCCCCAGCGACCCCACTCTCTGAAGGCCTTCCTTCAGCGTAGGTTGGACAAGGAGAAGAACAGAAAAAAAACACACGGAAGGTTCGCTAAAAGAAAAGGAGAAAACCCAAATCGGAAGAACGAGAGAGTAAGAGGTAAGAATGGAGGGCGTAAGAAGGAAAGGGTTTCCGCGATGAAGGTCTTTTATTGATTAAGACCTCAATAACGACGACGTTAAGAGCTCGGGTGGGCAAAAACGAGCTGATCCTTACAAACGACTGCCATCTGTTTGCACAATAGTAGCTGTCAAGGCAGAATGGTGAGGCGTTTCCTGAAACGGAATTTTGTCCAAACAACCAGCATCATTATACTCCTCTCAGCCTCGTATTTCAGCTGTATATTTCGCTAATCGGTATCCAAATAACATTATTCAAACATTGTGTAATTTTGCTTCCTCTTAGCCCAAAGTGAGAACTTCTGATCAGTCAGATTGGGTGGCCAGTAGACATACCTCAAATAAAATTAGATGGGTTTGAAATAATTTATGCATCAGGTTGTCCCGCAACCAATCAGCAATACTTTAGGAATCGATTCTACTAATAATTTGCAACAAATTTTCCCTTTTGGCACTTAAAATCAATTTTTTCACTTCGTAATAAAGTAAAAAACCACTTAATGTTACTGATATAGAACGTTTTTTGCATTCAAAAATTACTCATTTGTTCTTTAAATTAACAGTAAAACCTTAAAAATGTGTTATCGTGCGAAATGTGATGAAATGGAGCATTTTTTTTTTCCTTTTTGTTTTCTTTTCTTTTCTTTAGGGCCTAAAGTAAACCGTGTTTAGCAAGAAATACTTCATCTAAATGTTTGGAAAAATACACGGATTTTTTTTCAAATTTTATTGCACCAGTAATCATTATAAACAACATCAGTTTGAAATTAGGATAAGATTCTTCAAAACCAGGTACTTCACTGAGTCCGGTTCACTTTGACACTTTCACTAAGTTCTTCCACATCCTCATTGTCCCATCTGCAAAACATGTCGAGAGGTTTTACACGTGTAAAAGTCTTCTGGTGATTTAATTTGTGTGGGGAGACGGACAGCTTCCTCTTTGGAATGAAATGTTAGCCGATGAAGATGACGCACGGCTTGTCGTTTGATGGTGTGAAGCATGGTGTAGACGCTCATTTCGAAAATACCATGGCGCGTTGACAATATTTCTCAACACAGTATTTTGAAACTTTGGATGATTTCTCGATTTGATTGAGCAGTACAGCCCCAAAGCTGCTCCGTAAGTCCAGACTGGCTTTAGGACTCGATTGTACAGAGTAACCTTATTCTGGATAGACAGTTTTGAGCGTCTACTCGTAAGCTGTACATTTTTCGGAGTTTTAATACAAGTTCCTTCTTCTTCTTGACGGAGGCCTGGCACCTAGTGTCATACCAAGGTACTTGGCCTCATTAGGTAGGGAACTGCTTTGCCATCGAGAAAAGCTGGTACGTATATTCTATTATTTTGTTAGTGTAATCGACGAGTACCGACTTACTCTCGTTCATTTTGATTCTCCATTATCTGTCCAACACGGAAATTTGCCAAATTTCAAGGATGGAGGTAGAAAACGTTCCTCGTGTAGGTACGGTTTCCAGAACTGCTTGAAGATCTCATCTCATGGGAAATCTAACTCTCCGTCCAACTGTTTAATCAGATTTGAATTTGCTTGGAAAATGAGGAAGTCATAACATTTCAGTGCCGCAAGGTCGGAAACACGAAGAAAAAAACTAGTGTAAAAAATGGCATTTTTAGCCGAGAGTTAAAGAACAGTGGCAGAAGGGAAAGGTTTGCAAATTAATGGTATGATTGATTTCGGGAGAAAGGCCCAAAGTCCTGCATTTTATGCCTTGAATGATTTCTGATTCAGTAATCATCAACACGATCGAGAAGTTGTTCCCGGTTGTGATGACGAAGTGCGATAAGTCCTCGTAAAACTCCCCTTCCAAATTTTAGCAAAAATTTAATGTTGACATTGGATGTTCATAGAAAATTATGTTTGTACGTAACTCGTCTTTCACTGTTGGGATCTCACCAGAGAAATATATCTACTTGAAAGAGTGTAAATTCGAGACGAATGGTGTATAACGAAAAAGAGGAAGTCCTGTGTTTACAGCTACGATCTGTTTTTATTAAACATCCCTTTCAAATTTCAAACTCCACTCCTCCGTTAATCTCTCAAACGTGAGAACTTCTTTCCAAGGAGGACAAATAAAAGAGAAGATAATCTTTTTCAACGTCGCTATTGTACTGAGTGTTAACTGTCAAACAAGTGTTTCTAACTAACAAGGGCTATCGAGGTGTGGGGGAAAGGCTGAAAATAAATAAAAATAGGTCTAATACGAGGGGCGGTTCTTGTGATCAGCGTAATTGGTGGGAGGTGCCGGAGCGGTGCCGCAGGCCAGTCGAAAGGGAAGCTTTCTCGGCGCACGATTGAGAGTAATCTGAGCGATCGACACCACTTGTAAATCTTTACAGTGGTAAACCAATTTTTAGATTTTTGGTTGAGATGATAGTTCTTGGAAGAATAATTTCATGACTGAATAATGATTGGAAAGAAAGAATAATTATATGACCATATTCGGCATATATTGCGCTCTATAGCCACTTTTTAAATGTTATTTTCTATGGCCTCAAAAATTGTAGTATGGAAAATTTCAAACATTTTTCTAGAAATTACGAGTTTGGACTTGAAATTTCAAAAAAATGGACACTAATTGCTTTTTAATTAAAATTACCATTTTGATCATATTTATTTATATATCATAGTCAGTATCAGCGCATGACTTCTTATCAGAGTACAATTTATGAAAAGAAAATAATCCAAAAATTGCTGAAAATGTAATTTTTATGTGGACCGAAGGCGTAAAAAATCTTTAATTCCTGAGCGGGAGCGCTTTGAGTCTGTTGATACAATTCGAGTATTTATTAATGTTTTTTTTGTAAAATTCTACTTGGAACTTCTTAACTGCAAGTCAATATCTCCTCTACAGTTTATTGGAATCCACCGGTGTGGATGTTACCTCGAGAGCTCTTCGGTATCTACAAAATCGGTATTACATCTAATTTTGCCTATTTCACTAAATTCTCTTTTGAACAAAATCTATCGATCATTGATCATTAGTGCTTTTGGAATGTGAAGGTACTTTCAGATTTTTGAATGTCAAAAATAGCTGAAAAGCGGTTGAAATATTCATGGAAAATTTGCTCATTCTGCATAAGTTTCCGGAAGGCTTCCCTTAATCGTGGAATTTCAAAAAATAGAAAAAGCATCAATATTTTTGATTTTGTAAACTTGGATAGTTACTCTGAATTTGATGTATAATGGGTGGAGATGTTCAGGTGTTCATTAGTTGAACAGATATAACTATGTCAGAATGGGATGCCAATTCATCTGTGAGGTCAGATGTAGGGTTGGTTTTCTATTTCCTTGCGTCGTTTACCCTATATCCTTATGAGTAAGCACTATTCAAAGGTCGACCTCGTCGTGAACGCACCTCAAAGGCCCCGGAGGTCCATAAACGTTTCCACATGGCCCGATCATGTCACCGATGTCGACTCTCATATCCTGCCCATGTGTCATCCCGGCACGTCCTCCCATCTTGTCTTCGCTGGCGATCAATCTGAAGACTGATACGGT